>CANUEZ040000180.1:5577500-5605000 GCA_948099385.1 Fasciola hepatica | reverse complement strand
TCCGGTATGATATTTGCTACATTGCTTGACTCAGATTATGTTGACATGAGCAAACGGCCGGGGACGAATCAACCTTTTGACAATAAAATTTCACGTACGGATGAGTCCATTGTGGTGACGCAAGTATCAGGTCTGATCTTATCATACTCTTTGCAAAGGTACAAACATGGGGAAAGGAGACTTTGTTCAGGAGAATCAACAATCACTTCGTTATGCAGTTTGTGCATTGATCGGTGGAAATAAATTATTCGCGGTTGTCCTCGTATTGGACTTTTGGATATTGAGATAGCGATGGAGAGAAGATACCACAAGCAGACTTGGTTTTGTGATTTTTGTTCAGTGTTTATTCTCGACAAGCCTTAAATGCTGTTCGACCGAAACCTACGGTGTGTATTTTACTCTCAGCTCTCCATGTTTCGATCCATGCTTGTTCAATTTCGAACCAAGTGTCAGTCATCTTCAGGTCATGTGACCACCACTTGTATGCTCGCTTGGTGCGTGTTGAAAGATGACGTTTGCCCAAATCGACAAACACTGCCTGTAGATTCAGTATACGAGCTCTGTGGTAATGAAGATCAAACGGACCCATCCTGCAGAGTCATTAATCTGACCTTGCTCTGGCTGCCGGAAGTTTTGAACTTTGGATAGGTCCGATGCTGTGGGTTCAATCTGAAAACCGCAGTATTTATTCTGCATTGAAAGAAGTGTCTAGTAAGGAGCCTTACTATTTCCCCACGGAGAATGATGACTAGGTTCGCCTCTATCTTTTATGTTTAACACTTTTTTCAGTTCACCTTGCATAGAGTAGACAGATAACACTTACTCCGTGCTCTCGAAGTTGTTTTGGCTAGGTAACTCTTTTTTTTTAATTGCCACCTGTTTACACTCTGCCTTGAACTGCTGGGAACAGCTTTCTTTCTTTTGTGTGGATTGGCTTTATCTATTTTATAGACATCCATTTCTTTGGATTTTTATTTCGTGCTTGCTCATAACGGCTGCGAAAGGGATGTACTCTATAGCCACAAAAGCCCACTGCTCTACCGGAGATAACGTGCAGGGGGAAAACTGAGAATCGGAGTGAAGAATCGCGTAAGGACAGGTAGGGTAACAAGCCGTAGATTACTGTCTACCACCGAAATAACCAATGACGGCGAGGATTAGAACCTCTGACCTACGAGATGGTAAGCATACGCTCTAAACCACTCGATCACCATCGGTCGAGGACTTCTTTCGTCTGTCGCGCGTTGGTTTCGAAATAATCACTTCTTCTGCTTGGGGCTTCTGGTGCACTGAAGCTATCGGATTTCTAACCGTTTCGTTCTGTTGTCACAGCTGCATTTCTACGTCATCAGTCTACTTTGCTCGTAAATTTGGTTCCCAGTCTGTCTTATGTCTAGTAGATGGAGTTAAGATGTTCATGACTTCTGAGGCTAAACTTTCGGCATCTCTGAATCCAAATGTAGTCGTTTTCTTACGCACGGGGCATTGCACTATACATGGGATTGATCGGCGACGATGACGGAATTATTTTGAGTCGTGAATTCTTGAATATATATGAGTCACTGGATTCGAATCTCCTCAAAGCTAATCAGATAGCACTTCGTTCTCTCGTATCTCCTGATCACAAATCTGACCGAACAGAGCCTCACGTGTCTCCTGATGCAAGTTTCACGGCCATTCTCTACGAATCTTTATGTTATAGTGGTGACTGAACTTTTGTCGCAATGAGTTATTTCTGTTCTATTGTTTTCTTTAGAGGAGTCGTGGGGGTGGAAAATAGGTTAAATTTAGTGAACAAAATCTATTATATGGTGGAGGACGCGAAAGAAAGTGAACTATCCCAGTTAGTATAAGTAGCGATGCACGGAAAATATTTTCTCCGCTTGATAGTCTGAGTTTCAGAATTGACGAGGACGAGCCGTATCACCGGGGAATGAGATAAAAGTATTCAAAGTTGCCAGTGTGTCAGGGCCGAAGGAGGTTCGGAGTGTATCAAAAAATGATGCTCCATGTGGTGTGTTAAACGAGATACTATGTCAGTAACACGGCGTTGTCGGTGGAGAATTATAAGCCGACGTTTCGGTCACCGAGGATAACGACCTAACACACACACACACACACACACACACACACACACACACACACCGTCGACTGGTAACTGATTCCTCAGAGTCATTTGGTTGTAAAACTGCCCTGAGAAAGGTCAGCCACTGTGACCGAAACTTCGGCTCATAAATTGCACCGACTACGCCGTGTTACTGACATTATGTTCGGGTTATTCGTTTGATGCTATACAGTGCTGTGGCTAGTTGAATATGTGTGTGATCTTGGTCGGCAAAATTAAATGATCAGAGCGACTTGAGGAGGTAACTATCAAGGTATGAACATAAATTAATTACTGAAACAGACCACATAAAGTATCTTGGTTCATACTTGCATAAATGTGCCATATAAATAGTTCGATAAAAGCCATTGTTTGACCGGATATAGCTTCCGTGAATACGCCTATTCGAGAAGATCAAAAAAGGATTTTCCTTAACTGGGGAAAGCGCCGTGGTATGTAGTTTAGTAAAGATTCCTAATGATGACTGTCCAACTTATGGAAAGGAGAGAATTCCAGTTTGCTTTGTAGTGACCTCCATCGTTCTGAGAAAATGGCTGTTTTCTGGACACCATTTTGGATCTATTTTCTCTACGATTTTTTCTGACATTTGACATCGACCTTATAATGTTCTCCGGTTGCGTACGTTTTACTGGACTGACTTTTCCGAGGTTTCCATCGACCTCGTTTTAAATGACTTTCACTTTAAGTCGCTCGCCGATTGTACACGCTCGCGGTTCGCTTTCTGCACAGCCGTTGCATTTCGTTTCGTTTTCCGTTCGGTGTATCTCTCGTATCGGTACTGTTTCGGTGCCACGATATATGGAATACACCTTTGCATCTGTAAACCGACTTGCGTCTTCTCTATTCGTCCGATAGAGGGGATATCGTTGGTATTTCGCTGCTAGACACAATAGGAGACACGTTCACCAGCTGCTCTCGAACGTCTTCTATGTCGGTGAGCCCGAAACTTCCAGAACCTTCCTGGATTATTCGCCCGCCCGGTGAGTCTGTGATTTTTCGCTGTTTCACGTCCTCTTTTTGTTGCTCGATATATATTTCTTACGATATATTATCGCAACGTAACCATGTCAGAGGATAAGATGCAGCTCGACACAGATCTCACTTTGTCTGCGGTTGCTTTTAAACCTGTGGCGTTTATCCCACATGATCCTGAGGTTTGGTTTGCAGCCTTAGAACTGCCATTTTGAGGCACGTAAGATTATCGGCCAACGCCAACAATTTTCCTATGCCTTAAAGGCAATCCCGGGCGATATTATCGCCACGGTGAGGGATTTAGTGTTAAATCCTCCTCAGGAGCAGCCGTACGATCGGCTTAAGGAGGCCATACTGCAACATTTCCTTCCTTCTCGGGAGGAACGGTTACGTCAACTACTGGCACGGCACCCCATAGGGGATACGAAACCCAGCCGCCACCTAGCTCACCTCCGGTCCTTGGCAGGGCCTGCCGATAAGGATTCGGAGATAGTTAAGGAACTGTGGTTGGACTCTTTACCCTTCCATGTTCAGACCACCGTAACTGCTCTCCTCGAGGACTCGTCTTTGGAACGAGCAGCCGCCGTGGCTGACAAGATTGTCGCACGTGTCGAAAATTGGGCTAATCCCCTCATCGCCACGACATCGCGCAATCCTCGGGGTGTTGACCTGGAGAAATCGCCGGAGAGGCCTCGGCACTCTCGATCCATCCAGAGCAGCCTGTCCTTCAAGGACAGAGCTAAAATACCGACTCCTCGCAGTAGTCCACGTGAACAACGGCACGGACGGACGCCCTCCACTGCCCACGTCTGCCGTGAATCCGCCTCACCTGCTTCGTTCAGACCAGATCATCCTACCAGCAGTTTTTGTTGGTTCCACCGCGTTTTCGGACCAGCCGCCCGTAGGTGCAGACAGCCGTGTTCATACGCGGCGGGAAACGCCACTGCCGGCGAGTAGAAGCGGCCGTACTCTCCGGCAATCAGTCTCAGGTTGGCCGTTTATTTCACGTGCATGATTCGTGCACAAACGCTAGGTTCCTAGTCAATACTGGGGCCCAAGTTTCTGTCTTGCCGGTTGGTAAAGACAGGCCACGAGCTTCTTTGCTTCGGCTGTCAGCGGCGAATGGTTCTTCCATTCCTACCTACGACACGAGACAGCTTGAGGTCAACCTGGGACCACGACGACGGTATCTGTGGACGTTCATTCTTGCGGATGTTCCCACAGGCATACTGGGAATCGATTTTCTGCAGCACTATGAATTACTTGTTGATTCACGTAGGCTGCAGCTTATCGATCCTTCGTCGAACACTAAATTTCCGGGTCTTGCAGCTCGAACAGATGCACACCGAATCACAGGATTGTTTTCTAACATTCCTCTTGATTTTCAGTCTTTGTTTTTTACATTCCCCATATTGACTAAACCATTTGAAGAGATAGAGGCAGTGACCGATCGTGTGGCACACCACATTGTCACTAACGGACCACCAGTCACGGCACGACCTCGCCGACTGGCACCGGACAAATTGGCTTTCGCCAAACGTGAGTTTGACACTTTACTTTCTAAAGGTATTGTTCGTCCCTCTCACAGTCCATGGGCCTCACCTCTGCACATGGTTCTTAAGAAAGATGGCGTTAGCTGGTGACCATGTGGCGACTATCGCGCACTAAATTCGGTTACCCGTCACGATAGTTATCCGATACCCCACGTACACGACATCACGGCATCACTTCACGGCACAACTGTATTTTCCAAGATCGATTTGGTGCGAGCCTATCCACAGATCCCAGTCGCCGCTGAAGATGTCAAGAAAACCGTTGTCACGACTCCTTTTGGTTTGTTTGAGTTCCTACGTATGCATTTTGGTTTGCGAAATGCTGCTCAGACATTCCAGAGGTTTATCGATAGCATTACACGAGACTTGGAATTTGTTCACGTCTATATCGATGACTTGCTAATCGCATCGTCGAGCGTAGATGAACATCTCCAACATTTGACGCTACTATTTCAACGTTTGTCCGAACATCGAATAGTAGTCAATCCTGATAAATGTGAACTTGGCAAACCGGAACTTGTGTTCCTCGGCCACAAGATCACTCGAGAGGGTATTAAGCCTTGCGAGGATAAAGTGCGCGCTATTCTAGATTACGCCGTACCGTCCTCAATCAAGGAGCTCAAGACATTTTCGGAGTTATTTAACTTTTATCGTCGTTTCGTACCCCATGCCGCTGAACGTTTGCTTCCATTAACTGACCTACTTCGTGGCAATCCACGTAAGTTGTCGCTTACGGATGCCACACGAGTAGCGTTTTCGGAGGTTAAAGCGACATTAGCTCAGACCACGCTCCCAATACACCCAGTTCCGTCCGCCACGCTAAGCATAGTGGTGGATGCATCCGACTTTGCCATCGGAGCGGTCCTGCAACAGTCTGTTTCTGGGATTTGGCAGCCATTAGAGTTCTTCTCTCGACGCCTCAATCCCACGGAAACCAAATATAGTGCTTTTGGTCGCGAACTGCTGGCTGCATATAATGCCGTTAAGCACTTCCGCCATGCAGCCGAGGGTCGATATTTCATCCTCTATACCGACCAAAAGCCTTTGACGTATGCATTGCATACTAAGTCTGATCGTTACTCTCCACGAGAAGTCAGACATTTAAACTATATTTCTCAGTTCACGACTGACCTAAGACACGTTAAAGGTGAGTCGAACTGCGTTGCAGATGCTTTGTCGCGTATTCCGCTTAATGCGGCAGCACAAGCACTGGATTCTTAATGTATGAAAGCCGCTCAGTCATCGTCGCTGCAGTGTCAGTCCATACCTCTGGCCACCAGCGCTGAGACTATACTCTGCGACATGTCTACTGGCCTACTTCGACCAGTCGTACCCTCTGCATATCGACGTCTCGTGTTCGATACCCTACATGGACTCTCACATCCAGACATCGTAGCCAGTCTCCGATTAGTAGCTGCAAGATACGTCTGGCCGTCCATGAATAAAGATGTTCGTATGTGGGCAAAACAGTGTCTACAATGTCAACGATCTAAAGTGCATAGGCACGTAGGTTCGCCTATCGGTACTTTTGCTACGCCTGATGCTCGCTTCGATCATATCCACTTAGACATTGTGGGTCCATTGACCCCATCACACGGGTTTACCTATTTACTAACGTGCATCGATAGATTTACGAGGTGGCCCGAGGCTATTCCCATCTCTGTCGTCACGGCCGAATCAGTGGCTCGACATCTGATAGAACAATGGATAGCTTCATATGGTTGTCCTTCCACAATCACTACCGATCGAGTGCAAGAATTTGAGTCCGATCTATTCTCTTCATTAACTCACATGCTGGGTACGGAACGCATTCGCACGACCGCGTACCATCCGGCATCGAATGGTTTAGTCTAACGTTTTCATCGCCAACTCAAAGCGGCTCTTAGAGCACACGAGAGCCCCGACTGGTACGAAACGTTACCGCTAGTTCTGTTTGGTATCAGGACTTGCATAAAGGCATATATCCAATGTTCCGCCACAGAACTTGTCCACTGCACGACACAACGACTGCCTGGGGAATTGATTGATTCAAGGAGTACAGACTCACTTGCCGTACAGACTTACGTTCACCGTTTGTTTACGTACATGCAAAGTCTCTCTCCGGAGCAGACTCGAATGCAAAGACGACAGGATTTGTTTCGACCGAACTCGAAACTTGTTCGCATGTATTCATTTGTGTTGATTCGGTACGAAAACCATTACAACAGCCTTACGAAGGTCCATTTCGCGTGATTTCTCGTCACAATAGGACCTTTAAGGTTGATCGACACGGTCGCGTCGATACCGTTAGCATCGATCGTCTCAAAGCCGCGTACGTTGATGATAGCGTCACACCCGCTGACATGAGATTCGATGTTAACCCTGCACTGCCTGTTGACTACACTTCCGTGTCACGTCAAGGTCTGCAGTTAGCGTTGCCTGCTACGCCTTCGAATGAGGCTATTGTCTCACGTTCAAGTCAGCAGTCCGTTGGCCCTGCTACGTCCTCGAATGAGAATACTGTCTCACGTTTAGGTCAGCACAGCACGCCTACGCACCCGTCTGTGAATGAGGCTCCCGTCTCACGTTCCGGTCGGAAGATCGTTTGCCCAGCACGTTTTCGCGACTAGGTCAAACACGATCTTAACCATTGCACTTCGCAGTAATAACTTTCGTGTTTATCGTTTCGACACGATTTACCATACCTCATTAGTTATTACTGTATTCTAGTCAAGTCCATTGTGGCTGCTACACCAGTATTTCGTTTCTTTTCGTTTCATGGAATCTCGCCATATGGTACGCTTCGCTGGTCCCACGAAATCTGGAGAATTTTGGCACCAAGGTTTGCATTCTGGATCGGCCCTGTCGCTCTCGTTCCTTGTCATTGACGAACCTACCGATTTGGCTTCCGGATATCATATTGGTTAACGGTTAACCGACGCTGGACGTTATTGGTGTGGCACACCTGGATGACGATTCACGCAACCGATGTCATTGGCAACGAATCTGGTTTACGCTCGACCATCATCCTACGGTTCCTGCATACCACGGATTTTGCCCGTCGGCATCCTACAGCAGAGCTACATCCACGTATTTTGCACGAATATCGTTTTAATGTCTTCTCCTTGACATTTTTCGAAAGCTTTACGTGCTTTCTAGCGGGAGGCTGCTGTGGTGACCTCGAGCGTTCTGAGAAAATGGCTGTTTTCTGGACACCATTTTGGATCTATTTTCTCTACGATCTTTTCTGACATTTGACATCGACCTTATAATGTTCTCCGGTTGCGTACGTTTTACTGGACTGACTTTTCCGAGGTTTCCATCGACCTCGTTTTAAATGACTTTCACTTTAAGTCGCTCGCCGATTGTACACGCTCGCGGTTCGCTTTCTGTACAGCCGTTGCATTTCGTTTCGTTTTCCGTTCGGTGTATCTCTCGTATCGGTACTGTTTCGGTGCCACGATATATGGAATACACCTTTGCATCTGTAAACCGACTTGCGTCTTCTCTATTCGTCCGATAGAGGGGATATCGTTGGTATTTCGCTGCTAGACACAATAGGAGACACGTTCACCAGCTGCTCTCGAACGTCTTCTATAGCTTCAACGGGAACTTCAAAGTCATTTTGGGCGCGCTTCGTTACTCGATTGTATCGTTATGGCGGTGGCGAGAAAAAAGCGAATAAAACAGCAGTTAACTACATAGAAATGACCGAAATCGGATTGCCAAGGCTCATAAATTTGGAATTTTTCATTCCTTTAATGTGAATATTGAAACAAATTGTGGAGCAATGCAAGGAGAAACTCCCCCCCCCCCCACAGGAACGTATTTCAGAAGCAGAAGACCCGACATATTGAAGGAATATGTCAATTGTGTACGCATTACATTCAGAAGACAGTGTCATGAATCCCTGCCCTAAATCCAACGTGATTATAGTCCCAGGCACTCTTACTTCCTGTTGTAAAGAGGGATCAGGTAATTCGAAATGCTGCTAGTATCAGCTGATATAAGGCGTGTATTGAACTCCCGAAAAGGAGGACACGTGTTAATTTTTATCAAAGAATCCAAATTACGACTCCTGTCATTTTGGCAATCGGTTGTTTTTGCAGGCGAGTACTTCGTGTGTGGTGGGCCGTAGACTAGTTAGATGAAGCTATGTGGAGTGAGAAATTCACTCGACAAGCTATCTCACCGAATACAAAAATGCTGTGCCTACAAAAAACTTTGATTTGGATCAAAATAAAACATGGCTGGCCTTCTTGGGTTATTTAAGTTTGCGACATCTCAAATAATGGGAAAACCTTCACCATTATGAATGGAAATTTTTCCGAACACAAAGAAGACACGTCCACTGGGTAGGTAATAGCTCTTGAGGATGACCTTTCATATCATATTTAAGGAGAGGTTTTTAAACGTCTTGACGCAAAATGGCTTGTCTACTCGTCAGCCTTTTTTAAACCTGTGAAACAATTCGCTATATCAAGATCCAGTTAAAACAGTTATCCCTAACAATCCGTATTTAAAATGCAATTGGAAACATCATCACAGTTCTGAGAAGAGAAGTCAGTGAGTTGTCTACGCGCTCATCATTGGAGACAGCAGTGGAAAATGTGGCGGTGCATAACACAAAAAATGATTTCATGACCAACTGGGTAGAATCTATGCCGTAAGAACAAAGACAGACTCGTTGATTATGAATTTTCGAGAGCAAAACGTGCCTAGTAGACTCCGGTATGCATGAGTTTCGGCATTGCCTGTATGTAATTCATTGTGTGGGTGAGTCTGCATTGTTTCAGAGCAAAACAGGTGTGACGAACACGTTATATGACGAATAGTGCTCTGATTTATTGTGGCAACCGACGGTGATGAGTCTGACTGCACCCTTTTCAACGAGGTTAGACGATAGACAACCATGGAATCTGCGGAACCGCAATTCATAACCAAACCTTCCCGTGCATTCAGCTGGTGGGCACTGGTTCATTCATGGAGAACTCCCGTTGTAAGCAGTCAAATTACAAGTTAGTTCACTGTGGTGAGTGCAATGTTCTAATTCGATTAGGGTGGGTAGATTGTATGATCTGTGTGCGAAAACTTTGAGGCCCCTCAGTGTATCCTCGTAGCTCTGATGGTAGGGCATGCTCCGTACACAAGCGTGGGTAGGGTCTATGAGTGGGTTCGAATCGTGGCTGAGTCACCGAATTTAACCACCTGGATCACTTAAGCAAAAATCAGTAAAGTTTCAAGTATCAGGAAGCCTCGAACAGGACCAGAAACGATCGATGATGAGCACACCATGATCGTATTCTATGCGGGTAAGTACGTCCTGAGTTGTGGGCCGATCAGCTCGGTTGGTGAACATTTCGGGCACTGTCTAACACTATTGATTTCTTCTCAGTTGGGCTTTTATTGATATTCTGTTTTTGGTACTCATATCTGTGATTTAACAAACGGATTTTTCTCTTGTTCAATACAACTATTACTCAGTAGCGTAGATCAATTTCCAGAAAAGTATTATTGACGTCAACTTGCTTTCCATGTGTTACGGTATGTAGATGTTAATCAAAGTAGCATAGTGGGAAAGGTCCCTAAACTCCCACGTACGTGTACTATAAAGTTATATACATAGAAGGGGAAAACTCTGAAATCCAGTGACAAAACAACCAAGTGTAAAGGCCAACGCTTTCTCACACGGCCCACGACAAGCGTGGATAATGGACAACATGACCGAGAGCTCTTTGACTTCCCCGAAACGCTTAACGTGCGAGATCGATGAAACGATTCCCCGTCTATTATTGTTTGACTGTTTGTAGTGGAGTTATTAAGTTAAATATTGTTCGCAATTGCTACTATATCACATTGGTTGGATTAGGAACTCAAGGTTTCAGACGAATCGGTCAGTGTCAGTGATTTCTCAAATACAATTGGTAGGATAGGTGTACATGCTCTTGCGGGATGCACAATAAAATATGTCCACATTTAGGACAGAAAATATTGTTAACAAACCCAAACCTGACTTGGTCGTCACGCGCACCCACATACACTTTCCCTACCGGATCAAAAGAGTTGATCCCGACTCCGATTCTACTGTTGGGGTTTGTAGAAACTAGTCCTTCGTTTAGGTTAACATGTCTAGTACACGGTACCGTGAAATCTCGTAAATGACTTTGTTCATTTTGTGTTACACGAGTTTCGTACTATACACGCCGTGTAACTACACTAAGCATGGTTTACATGGACGCAAAGCACTTCCGGACAACATAGTCGGCCCTATTTTAGGTGAATATCGTGCGCGAAATTGCCCAAGGTCCAAAAAGCCTCCGGTTAAATTTGTTTGTCAAGCAGAGCTGGGGTAAAGTTTTGTAGCTTTCACGGGAAATGAATTATCTCGTCACAATTTTCCCCAATTCAGCAACGAAAATGGTGGAAGTAAGGCTGTCGATATTAGTCTCAACTCTGGTTTTGATGGTAATATTGATAGTAATAATAAAAACAATGGTAGTAGTAGTGTCAGTAGTAGTACTTCAGTGACAAAAAATAGAGGTCATATCAGTGGTAATATTTCCACTGGTTTGGTTAGTAATAATAACAATAACAACCTCGTTCTAGATGTAATTGAATCCAAAATTGTAATCTTTTTCCACAACCCTTTGCTTGTATATCTGAGATGTGTTAGTGGGAATTCTGTCATTATCAAATAAAAACCCAAGGATGATTTTCTCCCTTGTCACAATAATTATTATATTTCAATTAGATTCACGGTTGAAATGGAAAACAGTGACTGGGTCATCAACTTTCTAGACGGTCGTTTGAGAATGCACGATTCACATAAATTCCGGACCAGCATTCACCGGAAATCTACATAAACACCCACCCACCCACCCACCCACGCAAGATACGCTGTTCCCTGGTTTACCTATTTTGGGCTTGTCGGGATCTTTACTCCAAGTTTCAGGATCCAATTATTGGTTATCCCCAATAGTGCAGTTGGTCTTTGAGGCTCGTGAAACGGAGACGAGTAAACAACGTAAGTGTATGTTCGGTAAAGACCCCAGATTTTACCACGTGTTTTCACATGAGTGCAACGGAACAGGTTTATCCCAAAGCCACAAAATCCCAGTGTTCTATTAGAGATGACCTGCAGCCAGGCCCTGAGACATGGCCTGGAGAACCACACAAGGCCATTCAGTTGTTCAGGTGTTGTTTCGAGCCAGACGACAGCGGCTAACTGTCTACTACCAGAGAAACCAGTGACTGCGTAAAATCCAATTCGGACTATACCCGAGACCTGGATGCTATGGTACTTTTCCCGGTCGATAGGCCTCTCTGTTTATACATGTGATTTTTCAGGTCTTTGTTGTCTACTAAAGCATTTGTACACGGTCCGGCGGTGCTCAAGCTGTCATCATGGTGAGCTTCCGACAATAACGACCCCGGTCCGATCCCAGCCACCAACGGTCACTTTGTCCTTTTTGTGGTCTTTCACGAGTAGCTGTCCCCGTCTTGAATTGTTTTCCCCTATTGTACAATAGATATAGATGGAAGTAAGGGAGTGTTTTTTCTGTGTCATGGGAGTTAACTGAATAGAAGTGATACTGCCAAAGTATGAACTTGACCCGGAGGTGTAGATCGGGACTTGAGAAATCTTTCTCGTTGAGGTTTGTTAATGAGAATAGGCGGACAGTCTGATAACCACGTGTTTCGGCAAGAGGTAGAAATCAGTCAAGTTTTACACGTCGTATCTGTTTTCGTCCGATCTTTCCACCTGCACGTTTATGTCAATTTGGACAAAACAGATGTGTTCTCAAAAAATGTTTTCCAGTCTAACGGACGCTGTTACTTTGCCGTACGTGGGAAGTGATTCGTTCGATTTAATTCCCAGAATAGAAAAACACGGTTCAAATAGGACCAAAATAGAAACCCTTGGCTCTGTTCGACGAACGGCTAATTCTCAATCCACCGCCAAAACACTCATAAAGTATATCGTGTGACTATTTAACAGTCGGTGTCATTCACCTAGACGCCTCGGGTGTTTCCCAACCGAACATCTCAATCCCAGTAGTCAGAGTGATTCGTGGAAGGAGTCTACACGAATTGCCAACACCATCAATACTGACACGACTTACGAAATTTGAAGAAAAAATACGAAAAATCAATGACTGCATGTTCAGTATTGCAGTTGTAAGTCTGAGATTCTCTATTTGGCACTTGTTCCTGGAGACACACTCGATTGCCCATAGATTCATCAGAACGGGAAATATTCCTTGCCAGTTGCAGCTGAAAGCAACAGATAAGGCGTGCTTCCTTTTAGCTTCTGTTTGTCTATCTTTTCGTTTGACTGGACTGGCATTCTGGCCTGCACCAGATTGCAACCACGTACCTCTTGCATTGTTGATTGACCTGTATGAGTATTTGTTTTGTTTTTCAGCATCCAAAAACGGATGGTCAGAATTACAATTTTGCATACGAAATATGGCTATTTATTCGCTATCGCGGACGATGCCAAACCCGGCTCGGATACTCCTGACTTCCCCCGCCCCCCCCCCCCCCGTCTATATCCACCGGGAGGGGGGTATTGTCTCCCAATGTATATGCACTGTATCGGTTAAACGTGACCATCTGTACTGATAATTGGGTGTGAATGAAGAAATAAATCAGAAACTCTGGGGAAAAAAAGACTGGCAATATTTGCCTGACCGTATGTTGCGTGATATGGTTGAACTATCTGAAAATGTTGATCCAGTTCAAGCTCAAAAGAAAAATCCAAGGAAACAAGCACCTCAGATTTTTCTCAGTCATACCTGTTACAAAACAGAGTACCATTCGAACCCATACTAACAGCAAGAATACCAAAACAGAAAGGATGAACTGTGTTGCAGGAAATTACTCCTCCTCCCGTTCATGGAATATTGTTCCAGAAAACATGCCGGAGCATTGGAGAAACTCTTCTAATCTCCTGCCATGTATTTTTTAATTAACTCATTTCTTCTGTGGAAATAGAATAGGTACTAACATACTATAGATACTACACATTCACTCGCATTTCTATTCTTCAAAAAAGTTCCCGTCTTCAATCAGGGCTCTATCCAACCCCGAACCAGTCAGCTACGAGCCGGGGCTTCTGATAAGACGGCAAAAACTTCCCAAAGGGGATGTGGTAACAGCACTGCTTTCATGTATTCAGTTCTTCTCACGAAATCCGCAAATACAAGGCAGACACCAAGTAAGAAATACCTCCGTAGTTTCTATTTGAAAAAGTAATGACCCTTTTGCAGAAACTCTCCGAATCATGCGGGTTTTTATGATCGATGTATTTGGCCTCTTGCGAGAGAGATATTTTTGAAGTAAAGCGACTTGAGATTGGACTATTTTCGCGAATTAATTTCACCGTATATTTGATATCATTTTCCCGTGATCCGATGGAAGAAAACAATGAGACAAATCGGATTAGTTCCGCTTCGTTCAGTTCATTCAACCATCAACCCCGTACCTCTGTGTTCCCCGTTTCAGTTACTACTTCAGAGCGTCGTCCAGTATGAAGCCAGAATGGATGAAAGCGTGAAGTGGAAAAGAGTCGAAAACAACGTAAGAGAAGGAAGTCACGAAGGAAAATAAGGAGTCCGAATGTAACTACGCCACTGGTCAAGACACCTAGCCATAACACTTATGGTTTTAAATCATTTAGCGGGCGGGTCTTGCGGACCACACCATAAAAGTGCAACACGTCCTACTTGGGCCATTTCAATGATCAAGTGTTTCATATCTTTCTACCAGTTCATGAAATGATCACCTTGACCTACCTTCCAACCGCTACTTGCCTCGTAGAACAAAGCAAGTCGGGAAAGTCTGTCGGCTGACCTGTGTGACATATGTCCCAGATCTCTTAACCCGTTCACATTCAGTACCCCTTCCAATGCCGAACCACTGGTTCCCGAAGCCCTCTACCTAACTCCAGCACTGCTGATATGGCGTTCCCACCGTATTCAGACAATTCTACGGAGATATTGATGCTCAAGCAATGACAGTCTTCGTCTATCTTCAACAGTAACGTCGATGTTTCCCAGCCGTATAAAAGAACCTATCCGTCCGCCGCTTTGTACACTCGACTGTTGACAGACCGTCTGATGTCACATCAGCTCCACAGATGGTTGAGATTGGCAAAAGCCAAATGTACTCCCTATATACGAGAGGGCACTTCATCCGGTATCTGTCCATCTGGTGAGATGTAACTACCCAGGTAACAAAACTTATCTACTTCAGATAGAGATTCCCCTGCCAAGACAAGTTTTG
Source organism: Fasciola hepatica (assembly GCA_948099385.1). Classification (NCBI taxonomy): domain Eukaryota; kingdom Metazoa; phylum Platyhelminthes; class Trematoda; order Plagiorchiida; family Fasciolidae; genus Fasciola; species Fasciola hepatica. Next base: position 5,590,084 of record CANUEZ040000180.1, on the reverse strand, counting down.
GTGTATCACTACCCCAGTCTTGTAGCAGCACTTTACATTTTGAAGGTGCAAAAAGCATCCCAAACATTGCTGCACTATTGTCCAGGCTACCTAAGAGAGCTTGCGACTTACCTGGATCTTCACTCAGAAGAACAATACCGTCCGTATATTCTAAGTCAGACAGTCTACTTCCTTAGCACAGGTCGATGCCACTATTCTCATATAAGGATAGGGTCATCCCGAAAATCTCTTCGGTTACTAAATTGAAAAGGAAGGGCGAGAGAGAGACCGGAGGGAATGAGAAAAGTTTGCGCTAAAATGCTTGTCTTGAAAGGGAAACGATTGCATCGGTCGTGTACTGACCCACAGGCAATACGGTCAATATCAGCCCAATTCTGATCTTAGATTACAGAGGAGTACGAGAGGCCACTTTGACAACTTTCAGGTGTGTTACCTTATGGGACACACCGGGACCGCAAGATGTGTGGCATTTGTGGCCGACGGACCAGCCGTAAAACAGGATAGACATTTATGTACAGACTGAACTTCTAGCTTTATATAATAGTATTCCTGATTGGTGCATTGTGAACGTTCAACTCACCATTGAAAACCATAGAAGCATTCCACAGCTGTTACACTTCATGACGAATCACTACGCAAAAATTTAATCTCGCACTACTAATACTCATATAATAGCTAAACTCTTCAGGTTTTCAACAGGACTTCTTCGTTGTACACATGTAACTCGCCCAGACGTAGATCGTTACCTTCCCTCTTAATCGGTGTAAGTATCGATGTTTGCCTTTGCAATTAATAAGTTCTGGCTTATCGGATTTTCTTTCAGCGCCTTTGCTGATCGTGCTCGTACCATCCCCAAGGAAGAGCACTTCATCCCGCATACCACACTTAGGCCCCTACAGAGAAGTTGTCCATCATGGGAGTGGCTCACTTAGCGGAAAATACTCTGCTCCACATTCTGAGCCACTTTCACAAGGGAGCTATATCATGTAGTGCGTAAGCGTAATAAACCGTTGTGAGCCAGCCCGGATATCTTTGTGGATAAGGCATTCAATTCATAACCATTCACTCTGTGTAATAATCCCAATGGGTGCTCGGTGAATGCGCAGTACTGACGATAATTCCTTACAACGGTAAAACAGCTGTACTGGTTTTCAGGGTTTTCATTGGTGAGCTGAACGTGTACACTGCATGATGAATCGTATCATATCAGAATCCAGTGTCATTCTACTAACACTCATATTCTGGCTTTATCTTACTGATTTGAGGACCGAATTGCTAGAGGATAGGTCTCCTTAGACAACCATCTGCTTTTAATTTGACGGCTGACAGAGAAAATAAACCCAATTCCACACAAAGGTTCGTCTGCTTTAGTATTGTTTTGTGGTGCTCAAATTTTCAATATGGTCACGATGGTTAGAAGTGTTTCCATGTGTCATTGTATGCTTTAATACATATGTATACGTATTATTGTTTGTTACATATATATTTTTACTAGACTCCTTGTTACCGACTTTTTCAGCTCAAGGGAGAGTGTAACTGTCAGGGAAGGGACGATTTCTCTTCTAGGGGATTGGAAGTTTGTTTGAATTATTCGACTGCGGTTGTGCGCAAGAATGTTTTCTGGTGCAGCTTACTGTCGTTCGGGTATCTTTCTATGGTCATGTCTGTTACAGAACAGCAAAACACATTGACATTAGTAACTTGCACTGAAATTTTGGAAATATCAGTTGGCGTAAGTCCGGAGTATTTTCCAAAAACTGCCTAACCTGACTTTCTTAATGCTATATACTTTACAAAAGACAGATTTCAAGAGAAAAGTGCGAAAAAAAAGTTATGACAGTCTTAATTATGCTACATCATGTAGTGTAGACGTTCAAGAAACAGCTGAGAACCATCCCGGATGGCCTTGTGGTTAAGGTGTTCGACTCACAGTCGTCCACCCAGGGTTCGAGTCTCCGTGGGGGCTCGATGGATGAGCACTGCTGATGATTCCTGACTGGGATGAAACAGCTGTACAGTGCTCCCATGGTTTTAATGGTGAGTTGAGCGTTCAAGCTGCGTGGTGAATCATATTATACAAATTTGGGATTAACGTAAAGGTTTCTGATGAAATTTGTGTCAAAATTCTGGCTAGATAGTGCTTTTCTATATTGCTTCGTGATTCATCGCAAATTATTCACCATCATGCAGAACACTATCACATTGCACAAAATCGATCGTGTCCACAGTGCCCTTAACTTCTACACTGTTTTCCCACTGTTACCACACGGCTTGGAGAAGACGGTAACCAAAAAACAAGCTCATTGATGATCTCCTGTTTTTCCTCCATGTGTATCCGTGGGAATAGTTCACGGGTTGTGTTTCGACCTCTGATAATATGATTTGCATATTAGCACTAAACTGCGGTGGGATTTTTAATAAAGAAAACTGATATAGCTGTCTTATTCTGCCATATAGCTGGGATAATAAAGGTTCGTAATAAACATCCATCATCCGAATCACTCTCCGTTGTGTCCCATGGTCGTTAATTAGTCTTTTTTATCTTTAGCCTCCGTGGTTTTGATCGAAATTGCGCATTTTGTAAATGGTGGCTAGGATAGTATCAGTCCTTCAAATCGCACTAATTTTTATAATCTATAGATGTAGTGATGTCTGTACAAAGGAGATCCACACACACACACACACACACACACACACACACACACACACACACACACACACACACACACGTGTTTTACTAATCCCAACTATTTGTGACTGGCAATGGTCATCTAGTGATCCGGGCGAATTTGAGACTTTGAGATGCCGGATTCATATCCGGTCACTGCCGCTCCTTTCTTTTCCCGGCACCGTTTAGCTGGTCGCTCCCTGGTTCTGAAATGTGGCACCTTTTCTATGAAATGAACGGAAAAAGAGGCAAATTACTAATTTTGTCCCATTTCTATCGGTGAATACCAATTTACCAGTGTGACCTCATGTTTCATTTGCGTTGTTTGGCTTTTTGTAGTCGGACCACTTTTCTCGACAAGTGAGAGGATGGTCGCGGCGGAAACTGAGCGTGAATTATTTTCCCAAAATGGTCTTGGCTCTTCCCGTTTTCCCTAATCCTTTTGTACCGCACATGGCAGTGTCTCAATCCTATTTTGCATAAAGTGTACACATTTCTCAATGTTCGAAATGTGTTGCAAACTAAGTAAAATCATGTTCTGAAAAGCAGAAACAGATTTTATAACCATGGATTTAACCACTCCTTTCACCTGAGTCTTATCTGGCTTTATTTGACCATCATCAAGTACCATGTTTATCTTATCAGTGTGAAAAAGAGAAACACAAGACAGAAACTTTTATTTTTTTTTGTAAACTAGCAGCCTAGTGAACTAAAGAATGGCGTTCTAGTAGATCGGTCTAGATGATCTCGTATCTCGCCTGCTTTCAGTGACACGGTGGTCCCAGCTGTCAGGCGGGATTGTCAACCAAAACACTGTAACTGTTAAGCAATCATAGATGACTCCCACGGACTTGCTTCAAATCGTATATTCTATATGACAGAAGGCCGATTCGTCACTGGCTTTTAAACTTCGATATGGCGATGAACTTGTGTGATGGGTGTTTCAGTAAGGACGTGGGTGAAACGAAGGCATTTCAAACACCCTACAGAACTTGATGTACAAGAGGAAGCAGTCACGATCAGGACTGATGGACATTTTTTGGGTAATGGAAATGTTCAAAATACTGCGCTGTGACAGGAATCTAACCCTGGTATGAACACCACCCACACCCTATTACCATCTTCTTTCTACCACTTGAGCTACGAGTTCACTTCTGAAGATTACCATGTTGCGCAACCAGATCATATCGGTTCGGACGAAGAGGTCTTCTCATTGGATCTAATGAGCGGCTACAGAACATGGTGTTAGAGAAGGTCGATGAACCCCGTAGAAGTTTGTCGATGAACAAGTCGAAAAACACTTGCCATACCCCATCCGGATCCGTTGGACATGGAAATTGAAAATCACTTGACGGAGGAATGAGGACTGTGAAAGCAGAGATATCAAGATTTCCCTGTGTTCACATCTCAGTATTCCTAGTCAAAGAAGTGTCATATTGCAGCACTACATCATTGTCTTGTAGACGAAGCGTGCGGGGTTTTGAACACACTGTCGTTCGATGTGGACAAAGACCCGGATGATCCCGTAACGAGGGTGAAAAGATGCTGTCTGAGTCAGTCAAACAGAATATTCAAAAGGTTTCATTTTTTTGCAGAGAAAGTCCTGAAAATGAAACTATCGACGATTACGTCATTGTGCTGAGGAATTTAACCGAGTCGTGCAGTTTTTGTAGCTGCTTGGCAAACCGTTTAATACAAGACTCGTCAGTTGATAACGATGAGTCAGCCCAAGCCGTCTAACACCAAAATTGCAGTGACCAATGTATTTAACCATTTCATATATAATGTAATGGAATCCGGACCTTGTTGTATTTTACCACAGAATTTTGACCAGCTCAAAAGGACTGCGTCTTAATTTGCAATAGTTTTGGGCAACATTTTAGATACTCGGTACGAGGGTTCAGAGGCCAAAAACTACCATCAACTGAATTAACTGCCATCCCGACGGTCTAACTACAGGTGAAGGATACGGTAATCTGGTCCAAACCTGTGATCGAACGTATTAGCGAGGATACAGATTTCAGCAGATCTTCTCGACTCTTTGGTAACACGGTAGCACCCCGGTGTCTAACAAGGCTACAAACCCAAAGGTGCATGCAGGTGTACCCCCCCCCCACCCCAAGAAATAGTTAACTATTCCGAACAGGCCTAGAGCTGGGTTTCTACCAAGCGATGAAGCGTAATTGACGCCCATAGCGGAATCAGTGTATGTGGTCGTACTCATCAAGCGTCTTTCAATCAAATCAAAGAGGTGTTTAACTGTTCTAAAAATTTCCGTATAAATGTAATCAGAAGAGAAAGTCGATAAACTCTTAGGAGTTGCAGAAGGTTAACAACAAGCAAACGTGCTTAAGTTAATTTGATTATAACGAGAACGTTTTCATCAGGCCATTCATGGTGTCACAATAGCTTCTCTCTCTCTCTCTCTCTCTCTCTCTCTCTCTGTGTGTGTGTGTGTGTGTGTGTGTGTGTGTGTGTGTGTGTGTGTGTGTGTGTGTGTGTGTGTGTGTGTGTGTGTGTGTGTGTGCGTATGTTCACATTCACAAAGCCCTCGAAATAGTATTTAAATATGCAATTTCTCTTATTTTATGAAACCAGTGAGATGTCTCTTTTGTCTTGTACTTCAGTCTCACGTACATGAACCTTAAGTAATGATGTTTGTTCCTCAAGAGGTGGAAACTATTTCCGATAAGACATCAGGTACCTAACCACTGTGCTTCTCTTTAAGGCCTAATACAAAATTCCCGGGTTGAAAAGGTTTTCCTTTTCTTCTCTGAGTTCAAACACAGCTCAAACTTGCAGTCATAAATCACAATCATTTCTTTTCTACAAAAACTGCACATCTTGGTCGTTATCTACGCATTTTGTACTGGCTATATTTTTAACCTATCGATTTTGTGGTTTATTCGAGCGACCAGTGGTTTATTGCATCATTTTTATTTTTTAATATGGATTATTTAATTATTATATAATGATGGTACGGAATTTCAGGAAGGGGGCCGCGGCCAGTTTTTGGGGGCTGCCAGCCGAGGAAAGTGACCGACGGGGGAAGCGGTGTACGGTGCCGGCAGAGAAGGGTTGAAAGCCCGCCTGGATGACCGTGTGACCACCGCCGACACGAGGCAACTCATGAAGTGAGAGTTAAAACGAGAAAAAAAAAAGTTTACTTTAAATTGGTTTCACATCGAAACGGATGACTTTGGATGTTTGGCTAAATGGTTAAGTTCTTCTGAAGGTTCATTTGTACTTCCTTGTAAAGTTTCGACAAAAAAGTTCACTTTTTACATTCAGAACAGATGACAGTAGGATGAAATATGATAGCTAGCTCAGAATAACTCCAATAAAAATGTAGTGTGCATGTTAAACTAGCAGTTAAGAGCCAGCCCGGAGAGGCTGGTGTTTGAGTGTTTGACTCGCTGTTGGAAGGTGAATTATCGGTTGTGAAACAACTTCACACTTGCGACTTGATTAAATCAGTCGGATTAGTCAGCTATGTAGCTAACCATGAGTCTTCCTACGGCCGGAGAGTTGATACGCGTTGAAAAAGGTTCACAAATGCAAAACGGTCCCCCCTCCCTTAACCCAGGCAGCACACGGTACTATCAATAGACCCTTTCAAAAACATCCTTGAAAGTCGGATTGTTGATCCGAGCTTCAGGTTTCTCGTTAACCGTGAAATTGGTAACGAACATCTGCCAAGTTACAAGTTAGTTTTCTTTCTAAAGCAATCTAGTTTACGAGGAATGTTGATTTTAGTCTTCGAGCGTGTGATCTTTTTTCTAGTTAGTTCTCGTCTTAATGGATAATTAATGCTCTTCTACGAGTCAGAAATACGCTGTACACTAAATTTAGACGACAAATCTACCGATAAATTCGTCATTTTTCATTTTCAGTTATTTTTGTTTAAATCGGTCATTTTATCGCGCGATTCGTTTGACCTTACCTGATAGCGGCGAGTGTGGCTGGGGTATATTTCACTTACGGTTACATCTAGTCAGGTGCAGCTATAAATGTTGTGTTGTTTACGTAAGTAATTGCTTGTTATTCGTGTACATGCTCATTCAGGTGTCCTGTATGCTTGTTCTAAATCATTGATTCCATGTTTATTGGCCCCGTGATTGCATTCATAATTTATCAGACATCTGTGTTTAGGATGTTCGTCATTAACTTTAAGGTATTTGGGTATTCGTTCCATTGTAAGGTGAAGCGAACTTTGAGATCTTATTCTCGTGATCTTCCTGGGTTAAGAAGAACCACCGTACGGTGGCTTGGAAGATTAGCTGGTGAAGCTATAACGGCTGATCTACTGTCGAACAGTTTGTCGGAGTCTGTAGAGTCTGTAGATTCACGAGATACTATTATCATTTGAAATTCTTTCCCATGGGCAGAAAAGTTTCAAAGTCTGTCGATGATTAACAATGAAACTGTAGAGGATGTCTTCTCTAGGCAGCGCACATTCCAACGAAGATCCACGAGATAAAAAGTCAATTACGTATAGGTAGGAAAAGTTTTCTACCATAAACCTATTTTTACAGCGACGAACTGGATGGAGGTTATGAAAATGAAGGATCCCCGAGTGCACAAGATGGTAAGCATTGGCTATACCAGTCTGTGTCAATTAGCGCAAACTTAGATATGCTTCCTGAAACAAAAAGCCGGTGCTTTGTATCAGTGTAATGGAAAACGATTGGTTGTCCCAAAAAGTGTCTCCCTTATTAGATCATATGACTCAGATTCTCCACGCTCGCCGTGGTACGACAGGTTGCCGTACAACTGGAAATATCCTTGGAGGGCGTATGATCCGTGCTTCGAGTCGTGAGCGAACTGTACCCGGAATTACCCATACCAAAGAGGAGTTTGAAAAACCCAGCGGCAGACTGTAAAATGAAGCAGTATAAGAGCAAGTGGTAATTTGCTGACATTTTATTTGTGGTTTACCTAGACGAAATTCTTTCAGATTGTGGCCGATGGGGACTTTGCAAAGTGTTCACGTGAATTGTTGAGGTAAATGGCTGTATCTGCATTTCTAAGCACAATAAACCTCGAGGGAGGGCACCTTTGGTCTTGTCTCACTGGGACGGAAATTTAGTCCACAATTATTGGTAAGAACACTTTTGTGAGTACTTGCATTTTGGACACACACACACAGTTTGTCGACACAATGTTCCCGATGCAACAGTGCCGAAAATCAATGAAAACTGCTACGTTGGGCCCTGTGAAGTCGAACTTGTGGAATCCAAGCAAAGTGATAGCAAACATAAAGTTGTGGGCTTGAAATGCACATTGGACGTGGTGAGTTAAGAAAACTTTCTTCGTCCGATTAACTTGGTAATGAATTGGGACGATTACTGCTTTCTAATCAATATCTTCGGAGAAAATTTGTACCGGGTATTTACGTAGCTTTATTTTTCATGGAAATTCTGTCTCAAAAAACTCTTTCCCTTATTTACAGAACACCGTATTTTGGGACAAAATTGCGTACGTAGTCCGTGGGATGTGTGTTTGTGCTTACTTCTGATGGATGGTGGTGATTACTAAACACGTTTTTCCCCGTTTTTTCAGCAACTACCAAACGAAAACTAATCACGAATGATCCAGAACCAGTGTCACATTGATTGTTTCTATGAATAATTATATTTCGTTGGTATTTAAGTATAAATGCGTTACTTCTGTTTAACTAAAAAAGGTACTTTTACTACTCGTACGCATTACGTAATCGGCTTTTGCGGTTTCAGGATCCAAAGGAAGGGGCTGTAACTGGCCTAGATTCATATAAACTTGGTGTTAGGGTTAATATTTAGTTGATAGGTTGTGGTAAATAAGGCCGTCATCCCCGTGGATACCACAGTTTTCAGTCTCCGATTATGATTTAATCCTTGTCAGCGTATATGTATGTTATATCGACGAGATCTACAGTGTGTGCGGTAAACTACAAAAGATAGCTGTAGTTTTTCGTAGGGATAAACGTGCTACTTTTAACCGATGATAGAAGCAAGACAGCAACTTAGTGAATTGCATTATTGAATGTTTTTTTCTAGCATGCATGAGTTTCGCACAATTTACGCGAAGCTTATGCTTGCCAAAGATTGTTAACGAATAAAAACTACTTGAAACGAATACCATCGCGTGTTTTGGTTACCCCAAAAGTAGACCTTAAAAGCACCCCAGAATGTATATCTAGGTTCTATATGGGGATTTACTGGGGTTCATTCCGGGTCTATTTTTGTTTTATTTGGGGTCTGAATGGGGTATATTTTGTGGCTTAGTTGTAAGTACCAATCCGGAACACTAAAAAATTTGTTTTTTTTCGGGTGGTGATTGGTAAAATTAGTTTGTTCATTTCACACAAATATTCTGAAATTCCCGCTAAGGGGTTGTTGTTATTAGTCCGCGGTTTTGGAACAGTCAATCCCGTGAGCATCCATCTGAGACTGGCTCCCGATGCCAGTAGACATCCGCATTGATCTAGCTGTTATAGACCTCGACAGTTTCCGGAGACTTTTGGGCTTCTTAAGCGTGATAAATGAAATTGTCGCAGCGATTTCTCGGTCCCCAGATTCAGTTAACAGTCAGTCCAGGCGGAAAAACGCAACAAGTCACGTAAGATGTTTCAAATTTTGACTAACAAATCCAGCTCATTGAGGGCATCGTTGGAATTCGTATGAAAATGATTTATTTGCGAAGAATCCTCGGCTTTGGGATAAATATAACGTATTTTGTGCAGTACGAATATAATCAAGGAGATTTATTACTAAATTCCCAAGCTCCGTTGAAAATAATGGCGTACAGAAGTGAGATGTTTGAGCCTAGAGCCGATTGAAAGCCAGTATTATCCGAACAACGAAGGTGGGCAAGTTTTACAACCGGGAGAATTATCGAATTTTACTGTATATCATTTTGACCATTGATTATCTTTGGGCGATTTATGGTGAGACATATGGTAGTAGTAGTAGTAGTACTGATGTTTGGCAGATTTTGAAAATTTTCTTGAGATGAACCTCAGTAGCTAACAGAAATTCCTACAGAAACACGTTTTAGTGACTTTCGGAGTGGCAAAACTCACTCGTGTTATCAAAGATACCCCGAACAACGTAGAAATTGCCGGGTTAACAAAAACGAAACACCGAGTTGCTCTAAGCCGTTATTCCAGTGTCATTCGCATGCCAGACCAGTCTTGAGAAAGGTTACGCGTGGTGGTCGAAATATCGACAGCCTAGCAACTATTTCGACCAGGCTACGCTATTGAACAATAAAATTTTACAACACGGAATTTCTCTGTCCTTCAGGCCAGAATTACGACTACGAAAACCGACTTGCAGCGGAATGGTGAGATAAGCCGCAGCCCACACGACTCTGTACAGGGTGCAAATGGTTTATGATACCACAAAGTCCCCAAACCGACCCATGGGAATGGGAAATCTCGGCCCGCTGATCAGATGGTTGACTGAGAAAAATCGCTCTCTCATACGCACACACACGCACAGATCACTTCACCCTTAGGAAGAGTCGTGAAAATGACCTAATCAATTTATTGGAATGTCGCTCAGGTTGGTTCGACTCCCGGGTAGATTTCAGACATCCAACTCCGAATTATTTCCCAATTAACTCGATTGTATAACATATCGGACGTGTTGGTGAGATCTGATAGCTTATGCAAGGGAAGCTAGTGTCGAACGTGATTCATCCTCGATCTCAATTACGGGACATCTAGTTGAATTTAGCCGACTTGATATGGGGGAATTAAAGTAGCCCCGTGTTATTCACTCATCATAGTTGGGGTAAAGTGTGGATGCTGTCGTTACAGCCTATGGAAGATGAAGGTTTGGAATTTTCGGAAATGTTCTATGAAACAAGGCAAAACATCATGAAAATAGCACGACTTTTTTACTGTTAAACAAGTAAGCCGTCCTCCTCTATCTCAGAAGTGCTTCAGTAATCTCATAAAGAAGTTCCGAAGAACAAAATTTCTGTTAACCGCAAGCTACCAGAAGGACTGAGATCAGAGCTGAACGGAATTATCTCAGAGGACATCCTCGACAAGTATAAGATTGTGGACGCAAATGCTTTAGGAAACTGGCAGGTGATTTTCATGTATTGTGTGTGTGTGTGTGTGTGCGCGCGCGTATGAGAGAGCGATTTTTCTCAATCAACCATCTGATCAGCGGGCAGAGATTTTCCGTTCCTATGGCTATGTTTAAGGGTAGAAAGCACACGGTTTTGGGGACTCCACGGTATCTATGATCGTTTCCACCATGCACATCTGAGCCATTCGCTACAAGTTTATACAGTGATGCAAACCCTGCAATTTCTTGCTAACATCCCGCTTTGACTAAGACCGAAAACTCATATATAGTGTTTAGAGAAGTCATTACAAAAATTTTCCCGGTTAAATTCGAAATTGTTATCAGGGCTAAAGCGAAGTGTGAGATAGAATAATTTGAAAAACCACGATTTTCGAGGAACTTTTTCAGCACCAGAACTACTACTACTACTACTACTACTACTGCTACCGGACTACTGCTACAATTACTTCTGGTTCTACTGCTGCGGCTACTAGTGCTCAAAGAAATGAACCAGTTCTACCCCAATTATAGGTACTAGTACTATTATATTCCGGCACTATTTTATTGGAAAACTGCTGTATAAAAATTTAAACTCGGACTTTTGCTCGTGGAAAGATCGGCTAATCGCACAATCTGTCACCCGTGTTTTCCCTACCACTGCACTTGATGCCCATAGATTAGACTTCCTTTTGCTCACGGCTGAACGAGTTGCACCTTTTTCCCTTGTTAACCGAGTACAAAAAACAATTACACCGATGTGATTAAACCAATGGTTTTTACATTGGAACATTATAAGCCCCTTACAAGGCGTGACTGTAATGATCTGTCAGTCGACCGATTAATCGACCGACAGACCCACCTACTAACCGGCCAATCAATCAATCAATCAGCCGTTTGGTCTAGCGATCGATCGAAGTGCATGTGATTACTAGTTTAGCAACGGGGCTTTTCGCCTGGAGGGAAAATAATTTTACTCCGAAAAGTAGTCAACTGTTCGGTGTGCACTTGTCAGTGTTGATATCCGTAGTTGGCGGCAAGTTCTGACTCGTGCCGTTCAGTCGACCCATTGGCACTCCGACCAGGGTGCAACTTTATCCTTCTATTCACCAACTTAGGCTTAAGTCATTAGTGGACCGCCGCGGTGAGGTCACGAATGACCGAATTTGAACGTTTTCTCCACCCTACTCCCTCCTTCTTTCCCTTCTGTGGTGCTGAAGGGGAGTCGAGGAGACTACACCAAGTACAAGCCACTGGCGACACGCACAAAGTTAGCTGGAAACACATATAGTACTACGTGAACTGGTTTACCAAAGCCTCTGATAAGTTCAAGTCACGTACACACTGAGAGAGATGTCATCTATCTCAAGATGTGTATGAAAGCTTGAGGAAGAATGCCAGTGGTGCATGTTTGTATTTGTGTAAGAGAATACATGGAAGGGAACTAGCAGAGAGAGTGTGTGAGAGGGAGGGAGAGAGAGAGAGTGAGTTGACACATGCACAGTGAAACTGGTTGATTTGTTAAGCTGTTTGGTGAACTATTGTAGTGCAAGTTGGGTCACCTTATGGTGTGAATATATATCAGCACAACTCTTTCGGCACCGCACGCGCGCATATCGTTCTTTCCTAGACAGCGTAATAGTCCGTTAGACAAGAGCACACCGCCGTCATTAGGAAGTCTTTCAAACCTAGTACGGAAGGACTTTTGGCTGGAGGAGGAACTGAGATTTCCTCAAATTTAGAGAATTTAAAATTAAGTGATAACGGTGTATAAGTTTAGAAAATGTAATAAGGCATTTTGGAAAGAATATCCTAAACTCTCTGTGCTTTAGTGTGAGGAACTTTTCATCGTGGTA
>CANUEZ040000180.1:5565000-5567500 GCA_948099385.1 Fasciola hepatica | reverse complement strand
TGTTGCGATCCGGGACGGTTGGGAGTAATTCGAGTCGTGTTTGAATTGCATTTTCCTGATAGGAGATGACCGGTGGCGCCGAAGGTGATCCACTTCCGACCACCACCAACGGCGGTAAAGGTTGTTGTGCGGATCGTGTATTGTGCCGACCCCGTGATGATGATGTCTTGGACGTGGGCCGATTACGTCGAATGAGCAAATCATCAATATTCAACAAATGAGCTCCTTCGTCTGCACCACCTGCAGCTCCAGTCCCTCCGGTAGCACCACCGCCGACAGAGACTGGGTAGAAAGAGGCCGGGAATGATTGAGATTCTCCCCCTCTACCCGTAGTAGCTGTCACCGCGGATAGCGGATTAGAAATAGGACCCCGACGATACGATCCCAGCTGGGGATTCGTTTCTTGTGCGCTTTGAGTTCCGCTAAGTACACTGAGTCTAGCGTTCGAATTCACGGACTGATTTAAATGTGGAATGCGGTTGATGCGTTGCATACTGGGCATCGGGGTTGTATGGTCCTGGGCTGGGATAGAAATCAATGATATGGTGGTATTGGACAAACGTTTACTATTCACCGAGGATCGAGCCACCATACGAGGCCGAAACAAGCGACCGGGAACATAATTAACGGGTGGATAGATAACGCTCGTATCCTCGTAGTGGTTGGGCAATGTGTCATCGGGTTGCGAATGTACACTATCAAAATCCAATGGAAATTCCGACTTATCCATGCCGAACCACACCGAATCCAATCAGTGTGTGTACTGACTGGATCGGTGCGGTCCACAAACGATTTGAACATGTCGTCATCGTTATCATTATCATCGTCATCATGCACGGTATTATCGTCGGCATGTCCTTTGTTTGGTCGTTTGTCTGTTCGTTCGTTTTCTTAGTCTTTCTATCTTTACTTTGTTGTCTGTATGGTTGTATGTATGCTTGATTAGAAGTCGCAACGCGATTGTTCGGAGTTTTCGGGTTGAACAAAAGAGTAACCGGGATCTCCCCTGGGGCAGATAGAGGTGGCCTGACAAGTTGTGAATGGTTATGGACTGGAGTTGAACTAGGGATTACGGAACCAATCCAGTTCGGTTGTTGGCATATCACCAACCCCGTTCACACCTGATTGGGTGACACTGGACGCTACCAATAGTGGATCGGGGTTCGACCCATACGTGTATGTGAACGTGTGTGGAATGCATTCATAGTCGATCTCGGAGGTACATTCACACATGTGCATGTGGGTGTGTGCGTGCGTGCATGCAAGCCTGCATGCATGCATGCATGAGCTTTCCCGTGTCCACATAATCTCGCATTATTAGATGGCACTTTGACAGTATTTGTATTTGTCGTAGGTGTCAGACCGACCGATTCATGTGTAGTATTGGCGGCAAATGAAATGTGCCTAAAGGATCTAAAGAAGTGTGAAAAACAATTCTCCTTTATTGCAATCGAATATGCACGCCAACCGACGGGCATCAGAATTGTGTGCTGGTGTTGGGTATTTGGAGAACCATTACATCCGGACCATTCATAGACGTGGCAAGTAATTTTCGCGTTGTTTTTGGTGAACAACATCACACAGACGCACGCACGCACGCATAGCAAGTTCCCCAGGTTTCGTGTGGTGCAACAACTCTTGATCAGGTGCACCTTTGCGTGCGACAGTGTTTCTAACTCTGTCTTCCGTATTTCTTGAAGGCGATACGCCTCACCTTAGGCACAACGTCATCATCACGATCTCCGTCAACCTAAGCTCGCAGACACACACACACACACACACACACACACGAGGTTCGTCCTCCGCTCATCTCCAATCACTCGACTGTCATGGCTTGGCCTCAGCAACGACATCATAGACATCATCAAGTTCCTCTCTTCGCCTAAATATCACTGTCGACCTGCTTGTAGGCACATCGGACGGTCACTTAACCAGCTAACGTCAAACACAAAAAACACACACACATAGCTCGCGTGTGTCGTGCACATTGGCTGCAAAATCACCAAAGATAATGGAATAGGATTCGAAGATGGGGTCAGAAGTACATAAGAGGACCGGAAAAAGCCCCATTCGTGTGAATCCAAACGAACCAACACATCATACAAGGTGTCAAACTAAATGGCTGTTCTCTCGTCGTTTAGAAATTCACTCTTTCCGAATGGGATCGAAGTGACTGTTGGCGATCGCTCGTGTTTAATCCATAAGAGAAGGAAAGATACGATTGAATACTGCTTACGGATAAATGGCAGCCCAAGGCTGTTTTCTGGCGGTTATGTTCAATCATGTGAACTTTGCACCTGCTTACACAATATATCGATCAGCTTGCTGACAAGTCGATTCCTCGGGCTCCAAGAGAAGTGACCACACGCTTCCTTTGTATCGACAGAAATACCAAGGCAAATAAATAGAAAGTGAAATAAAAAGTTAACTTCTCAAAAATGACAATCTGTCTACCGCCGATTTTGATTTAAACATCCTGATTTAGACCTGATTTGAGAGA